>BDMB01000032.1:393621-407256 GCA_016859785.1 Macrotyloma uniflorum
TATATATATATATAATATCTAAAGAAGAGTATTACTAGCACACTCTACTGGTAGTTGAAATTTATTGGAAACAAAATCATGGGAGAGTCATTAAATAAGAAGTGAGACCCACAAAGTTTTTGTAATTTCTAATAAATTCAACCAATAAAAAAGAGTTTGTTGCTAAAATTTTTTATTGATCATGCAACCAATAAAAAAGTGTGTTGCCCGTTTTTGTTAATAATAGGGCAAGCCCGTCTGAATTTGTCATTCCTTTGGCCAAGTATGCTAAAGCTATATGTTAAATGAGACCGAAGAATCGAGTGTTCGTCCCCAGGTATTTCTTGTTTAATCGCTTCTCCCATGTGAAACACTTTACTTTTTGTTCTATGCCTTAGAGTGACAGTTGGTTTGGTTAAATTACTTCTTGAGTCTACTTACTTTTTGGAAAAAAACAAATCAAACTTGTCTCTGATAGTTTGAAATTTTAGTTTCATTTTTAAATGTTCCCTCCAACCCTCTAACCTCTATGGTAGGAACTCAACCCAGTTGCTAATTCAAACTCTAGGGGTTATCTGACTTCTTTCAAAAGTATAGAGAGTCCAGTGAAGTAATTTAACTTTTAATTTTACTTTCTCAATTTTATTCATGTTCTTTTTCTTATGTGGTTCCTAGATGAATGTGTGGTGATAACCACATCTAGTACTTTGGGTTGGGTGTACCGTGTTCTGTGTGGTATCAATAAAGAAACGAATAAACTGCCATTCACATGCAATTCCCAATCAGTATTACTGGTAACTTCGTTTCAGACCTCGCTGATTCCTGATTCTGCACAGAACATCTACATTTTACAATTTTGCAAGTAGTTTGTGAGCAATGAAGTACTGAAATATACTAGCTCGCCGAGAAGTGCAGCAAATAGGCAAAGGTGTAAACCCTTATACCTCTGCACCAGGTCACAAACTTTCTACTTCTGGCAACTCTTGTGATAATTATGTGAGCCAACAAGAGTTGAGAAGTTCGAGAAATGGCATGGCATCAATGGGGTCTTTTCACTTCTAGGACATTCTCCCATATACGGAATGTTAGTTGAAAAATTATGGTGGCAGAATTTTATGTTACAAGTTTCTTATGTATGGATTGGCCCAGCATTCTTATACACATTAATGGTTGGGATTTAGTGATTTTGCGATGTTTTTTCTGCAATGGTTAGTCGCTTATAGCAGTTATTAATAATTTCTTGATTAGTTCTTGCAATCGAAATTTGGAGTCTCGTTGTTGTTGCTCTATTTTCTTATATACGCATCCCGCACCAACGTCATTTCCACTATATTTCGTGACGATAAAAAAAATTCTGATGAAAAATAAATAATAATAATAATATTGATAATAATAATAATGATAGTGATAATAATAGTAATATAATAAATTATGTAGAGAGAGATTAATTGTTTTTATGCTCCATTTATTCAATTTTTTTAACTTAAATAAATTGTAAGGTCTGTTTAGTTTGATATATAACATGAAAAGACAGGTATAAATGTTTCGGTTAAAAAAAAATGATGATACAACACAAATAAAATAAAGATAGACAAGACAAAAAGATCAAATTACTTTCGTCTAAATACAAACACTAACGAAACAAAACGTAGAACCAAAAACGCATAAAGTTTTCTGCGTTTAATCGTGGAAGCAACCCTCTCTGTGTAGGTAGAAAACATTGAAATCGGAAATCCATGTGAGTAGAGGCACGCTTCTTCTTCCTCTTAATTTTGAAATGAATCGTGCACTGCTTCCCAAGCACGTCGCCGCCGTGGTGAAAGCCCAAAAGGACCCTCTGAAGGCGCTGGAAATGTTCAACTCGGCGAAAAACGAGTCCGGCTTCAAGCACACGGTGGTAACCTACAAGTGCATAGTCCAGAAGCTGGGCCACCACGGCGAGTTCGAGGAGATGGAGAAGCTGCTTTCGGAAATGAGAGAGTACGTCAACAATGCGCTTCTGGAAGGCGCGTACATCGAGGCCATGAAAAACTACGGTAGGAAAGGGAAAGTTCAGGAAGCTGTGGACACCTTCGAACGCATGGACTTCTACAACTGCGACCCCTCCGTTCACTCCTACAACGCCATCATGAACATTCTAGTCGAGTACGGGTACCATGAACAAGCCCACAAAGTGTACATGAGGATGAGAGACAAAGGGGTGGAGTCTGATGTGTACACGTACACCGTAAGGATCAAGTCCTTCTGCAGAACTTCCAGGCCTCATGCTGCTCTCAGACTCCTTCGTAACATGCCTGAACTTGGTTGTGATTCCAATGCTGTCGCCTATTGCACTGTGGTTGCTGGGCTGTATGATTCTGGTGACCAAGGTCATGCGCGTGCTCTGTTCGATGAAATGCTTGCGCGGTGTTTGTGTCCCGATGTTGTCACGTTTAATAAGCTTGTGCATGTGCTTTGCAAGAAGGGTCTTGTTTCTGAAAGTGAGAAGCTTCTCGGCAAGGTTCTGAAGAGGGGGATTCGTCCCAATTTGTTCACCTTTAATATTTTTGTTCAAGGGCTTTGTAGGGAAGGTGCTCTTGACCGTGCTGTTAGGTTGTTGTCTAGTGTGTTGAGGGAGGGATTGAGTCTTGATGTTGTCACTTACAATATATTGATATGTGGACTGTGTAGGAATTCGCGGGTTGTTGAGGCTGAGGAGTACTTGGGGAAAATGGTAAATGATGGATTTGAGCCTGATGGTTTTACCTATAATAGTATTATTGATGGATACTGCAAGAAGGGGATGGTGCAATGTGCAAATAGGGTACTGAAGGATGCAGTTTTTAAGGGTTTTAAACCTGATGAGTTTACTTATTGTTCCTTAATTAACGGGTTTTGCCAGGATGGTGACCCTGATCAAGCCATGGCGGTCTTTAAGGATGGACTGGGAAAAGGTTTGAGGCCGAGTATTGTTGTTTACAATACCTTGATCAAAGGGTTGTCTCGGCAGGGTCTTATTTTGCCAGCTTTGCAAGTGATGAATGAGATGGCGGAAAATGGTTGTCAACCCGATATATGGACTTATAATTTAGTTATAAATGGCTTGTGCAAGATGGGTTGTATGTCTGATGCTAATCATCTTGTAGATGATGCTATTGCCAAAGGGTGCCTACCAGACATATTTACCTATAATACTATGATCGATGGCTACTGTAAACAGTTGATGTTAGACAATGCAACTGAGGTAGTAAATAGAATGTGGAGTCAGGGCATGACTCCTGACGTTATCACATACAACACTTTGCTGAATGGGCTTTGCAAGGCTGCAAAATCTGAAGAAGTAATGGAGATTTTCAAGGCAATGGAGGAGAAGGGATGTGCTCCAAACATAGTTACGTACAACATTATTGTAGAGAGCCTTTGTAAAGCTAAGAAAGTAATTGAAGCTGTAGATTTGCTTGAGGAAATGAAAAGCAAGGGTTTGGAACCTGATGTTGTTAGTTTTGGCACAATGATCACTGGGTTTTGTAAGATTGGGGATCTTGATGGTGCTTACCAGTTATTTAGAAGGATGGAAAAACAATATGATGTTTGTCATACAACAGCAACATATAACATCATAATCAGTGCATTTTCTGAACAACTTAACATGAATATGGCCATGAAGCTCTTTTCTAAAATGAAGGGCAACGGCTGTAACCCAGACAACTATTCTTATCGGGTTGTCATAGATGGCTTTTGCAAAATGGGAAATATTTCTCAAGGATACAATTTTCTTTTGGAAAATATTGAAAAGGGGTTTATACCTTCACTGACAACATTTGGACGGGTTTTAAATTGTCTGTGTGCGAAGGATAAGGTTCCAGAAGCAGTTAGTATAATCCACCGGATGTTACAAAAGGGCATTATTCCAAATACCGTAAATACAATTTTTGAAGCTGATAAAAAGGTGGTAGCAGCGCCTAAGATTCTTGTAGAAGATTTGTTGAAAAAGGGTCATATAACTTATCACACTTACGAACTACTATATGATGGCATTAGAGATAAAAAGATACTCAAGAAAAGTCTCCCCCACTGTGAATTCTCTTCATCCAGGGGCCAGGTTACCAGCTGTTGATTAGAAGATAATATCTTTGGAAAGTGATCATTCATGACCCTCTGCTCTGTTCTAACTTGCAAAGGTGTTTGGAGCTTCCAGTAGATACCTACTGTGAACTGAATTTCACAATGCTCACCTACCACACTTGAGTCTTCAGGCCAATTTTTACATTCAGAATAACGGTACATTTGAAGAATGAGGAGTTATGATGCTCATCCATATACTCCAGAAAGAATGATAGCTGCTAATTTCACAGCATTGTCTTGTGGTTTGTATCATGGAAATTACAATACAAGTCATGTATCTAGAGGTAAGCTCCTTTCAAGTTTTTGATTGAGATGTATTGTGTGTAGTGTGGAATTTTAGATATAGAAGTACAACTGTTAATGTCATTAAGTTCATTCTTCATTTTCGTATTGCAGGCTAACTACCCCCCTCACAGGAACCCAGAAACTGTTTCTTTTTGGAAATCAGACAAAAGAACCCACATACAGGATTTGCTTCATCATCATGCTGTTGCGTTACATATTTACCAGAACTAGAACATGCTAGTTTCAGATCCTTAAAAAGGATCTGCTCAGAAAGCCAAGAAAAAGCAGGCATAAAACTCCTGGTATTGAATACTAAACTCCAGTTAGAATGAACTTCTATTAACAAATCTAGTCTCAAGTCTGTTTGGTTGGTTGCAAAGGCTCAAAACCCAGTAAAAATCTTACTCTTCTTTGCAATTTCAACTGGTGGTGTGATGCAGTACATGAGTAAAAATACAAAAAACCACATGCATGTATGTATGGCAAGCCAGCATTTGTCAAAAACTATTTACGGGTGGTTATTCTGTTTGCCTGTTTATGATTTTATGTTTGAGGTGACAAGGTTGAGCTGTGTTACTATTTATGTGTGGTTATTATGTTTGCCTGTTTGTTTGTGGTATGTTGTTTTGATTGCGACATATGCAGTCGATTTATGTTCTGATTACTGATATGCCACTTGTAGACTTGACTATAGGTCCTTTTGAGTTGCGTGAAATGATTTACTTCATGTGTATTCATATTAGCCTGATTTTTAGGGGAGAAAAAATGTTTGAATTCTGAACTTTGGCATGCATGTGCTAGCCCTCTGGTTTCTCTGCCTTCAGTTAGAAGTCGTGTAGTAGTCTACTTTCCCCAAGGTCACAATGTGCAGGTTAGTAATGCTGCTTGTATGTGTAAGTTAGATTTTATTGAACTATCCTTAATTTTGTAGCATTTTGTGGATATTTGGGACAGCTGCTATGCTCATGAAAAGCACAGAAGGTTTTATAGAAAATTAGAACCATATTTAATATATCCTTATGATCTGAGTGAGCAGGGTAGTTGTAATATTTGATCTATCCGCTGAAGTCAGTGGAGTAGACTCCAACTTATTGTTCCTTGTGTCTTTATGGTGAAATCAGTTATGCTTGTGCTGGTGCAAGCTAATTATTTTAAAATATAAGATAAATTTCGTATTTGATCTGATAGGACTAGGGACTCAATTTTTCAGCAATACTGTGAAAGTATGAAGAGATAAGTTGTAAGTTACATTTTACCAGACTTCACGGATTAGTATTTAAGTCGTTGTGCCTGTAGGGAGGGAGGATGGGCTAATTAAGTGAAGATAAAATAAAACATGGTACATTAATCTTTTGATTTTATGCTTTCTGTTGTTGTTGCTACGACTCTAGCTCTGAAGTGAAGTCCCTTGTAATGGATGTGGTATTACTTTGAGTTTGAAATGAGCAGCGTTTTGTTAAATTTTAAATAGAAATTGACATTGTGGTTTCAGTTCTAGAATTGTCTGAACCTTGGTCAGCCTGATTATCATGGTATGAATCTCTTGAATAATTGCTATGCTAAAAATTAGAGCGACTGACAGATAGAGAACTCTTTGGTGTATCATCATGATTCATTTTAGTTTATATCTTTTTCCTCGAGAAGAGGAGGTGGTTCCAGCGGAATGGTTGTCTTTTCTAAACTATTGTTGTGTTTAAAATTTCCAAATAATTGATTGCTGCTCATATATTTCATTGATATTTTTTTCTTTAGTCATTTAACGACCATAGATGTTGATTTTACAGGTTGCTGCTTCAACCAACAGGGAAGTAGATGCACATATTCCTAATTACCCTAACTTGCTGGCAACTTATCTGTCCGCACCACAATGCGACAATGAACAAAAGGATAAAATTAATAGTTCAGAACTTCAGAAAAAAAGTTTATTGGCTTGCTCTCTGGATCTATTAAGCATGCATCTTGCAGGCAGATGCTGAAACAGATGAAGTATACGCATAAATGACTCTGCAACCTCTAAGTCCAGTACTTTTCTATTATTTGCCACCTTGTTCTATTTTTATTTTTATTTTTTGTAGCATATCTTGACATTATTTATTTTGTAGCACGAGGAAAAGGAGCTGTATCTTCTGCATGCTGAATTGTGCACTCCCAGCAAGCAAGCGACCAATTACTTCTGCAAAACATTAACTGCAAGTGATACCAGCACTCGTGGAGGATTTTCTGTTCCTGGAAGAGCAGCTGAAAAAGTCTTTCCTCCTATTGTAAGTCATATTAACTTAGTGATATTGTCTGTCATATGTTTCTTTAATCTGTTTCTCAGGATTACTCACAGCAGCCTCCTGCTCAAGAACTAATTGCCAGAGATCTTCATGATAATGAATGGAAATTTACATATCACTTATATCGAGGTTAGTTTTTGGTATAAAATTGTTTGTGGTCCCTATGTTTATCTCCACCTTATGTTGTTGCACATAATCTGGTAGAGAAACACAACTCTGAATCTTGAATATTCGATATACTCAAATCTGTGATCTTCCTTTTTATCATGCAAAAACATTAATTGTAGTAGCATTGGAGCAGGGTATAGGTTTCTCAGCTGTAATTTAATTGCATTATGATATGAATAATTGGCTGTGCTATTTTCACTTCTGTCTTATTGCATGCACGTCCCATCCTTATTTGGTTCGCTTCTTTGCTTGTTAAATTTGTTTCTAGTCTTAAACTTAGCATTACTGTTGTAATTTTTAAATTTTAGTCAAACTTGGTTAGTCTAATTTTTTGTACTACATGAACAATATGAAAGCTGTGTTAAGGATCATCACAAAAGTTGAATGTGTTGTCCTTAATCATATACATCTTATATTCTCTGCATCTTCCTCTCCGCCTGAAGATCTTTTTCCATATCACGTTTGACAATTACTTATAATGAAACCAAGTAATAATTAGCTCACGAAAATTGCTTAAAGTTACTTAAAGTTTACTTCAAACTACATTTAAACTAGAAATGAAGTAGCAGAAGGAAAGAAGAAATATGCTGACTAGAAGTTGAATATATAAGCACTTCAATTTAGACTTAGCTTATTCCTGATTTTGCACAGAAACATTTACATTTGATATTTTGCAGGGAGTTTGTGAACAATGTGTAGTACATAAAAATACTATCTCCACTAGAAGTGCAGGAAATGGGTAAAGGTATTAGTCCGTCTACTTCTGCCCCAGGTCAAAAACTTCTACATCTGGCCACCCACTCTAGTGATAATTATGTGAGTCAACAAGAGTTGAGAAGTTCCAGAAATAGCATGGCATCGATGGGGTACTAGAATTTTCTTCCATGTAAGAAATGTAGTTGAAAAATTATGGTGGAAGAATATTATATTACAAGTTTCTTATGTATGGATTGGCCCCGCATTCTTATACTTCACATTAATGGTTGAGATGTTATTTTGCAAGGTCTTTAATATATATATATATATATATCAACAGCACCAAAGTCATGTCTATCGTATTTGACAGAATATTATTATTATCGTCTCTTATTTTAGTTCTCACTTTAGGAGCTTAGTTGTTGGTCCATTTTCTTATATACGCACGCCGCACCAAAGTCATGTCTATCGTATTTGACAGAGTGGTGGCTACGGACATGTTTTCGGCAACTAGAGTTCTAAACGATGAAAAATCACAAATATTTGATAAAATATTTCTGATGAACAAATAATTTCGTTAACTAATATTTATTTTTGTAATGAAGGACGTTTCAAATTATTTTTTTGGAGTTGTCACATATAAATTGCGGTACTTTTGCAGTTCAAGCATAGGTTAATCAATAATTTACTATACTTCACTAAAAAAAGTTGATTTTAACGTAATTATAGTTTCTCCTTTAGAAAAACCTTAAGCATAGTTTTTTAGTTTGAGAAGTTATTTTAATTTTTTGATTCCCTTTTTTTCATGTTCTTTATTTGTTTCAACACGTATCTTAACTTGTTTTTCAACCCATCTTTTCATGAAACCCATTATGATGATATACTAACCGCGTTTCAGAGGTAAATGTCCCCTTAGAAACATATAAAATCAATTCCAGAGAATGAGTTGCTATATTTATTGGAATAAAAGATGAAAAATAATGTTACAAATTGCAGTTTCAACTATAGAAATCAGTACTGATTTTGTGTTTGTCCATTTATTTTTATATATTTTAATTTCTCTTTTTAAATCATTTTTTTCTTGAATTTCATATTCCTTATAACAAAGTTAGTTTCTTTGATGTTTTCTTCCCTAACTAGTGTCAAATTACGGAAATTTATGTGTAAAAGAATATTTTACAAATTTTAATATCGTTCAATAATTTTATAATTGAATGATAATGTATTCCAGTTTACATCAAATTTTCCATTTCAATACACAACCCTAATATATTCTATTAAATCAAAAAGTGCAAATCACAAAGGCCACGGTTATTATCTTAGAAACAAGTTCTAATTATAAAGATTTTTGTGTAACCGCAACGACAAAATTTGAATGTAAGAATTCATACAAATTACTAAATTCTTACTGTTAGGTTGATTCTAATATCCATATACTTATATAAAATATAATTGTACGTTTCTCATTAGTGTAGTAAAATAATATAATTACCTCTCTAATAGCAAAAATGTCATAAATTAAATGGAATGGGTTGATTCCGTTGTCACCAGTACCCTTTGCATGAGCAGGATCCGTTTTTGAAATGATGGAAGCGACTTGAATCTCTCAGTATGATCTCATGTTCAATGATCTTGGATATGTAGGTTATGGCAGTGTGGCAATCACCACAGATGCGTAAATTCTTGGTTATTCGAATGGGTGCAGCTGGTGGTAATGTTAGGATGCCATAGGCAAGAGCCAACTTCTCACTATGTTCAAAAAGCAGGTCACCCTTTTCTTCATCATCAACATCATGGAGAGCAAAACTTGTCTGAGGAACATACCCAATGGCTTTAATGCGTTGAATCAAGTCTGCAAGTGTTTCATATATCTGTTGAGACTGTGAGTGAGATCTGTCTCCCACAAAAAAGGTTGCAACGCCTTTCCTTCCTTGCACCCAGCTGCAACCAGGTCTTTTCTTGATTCCACCACGTTTCATCATATATCTAATCCTAGCCACATCTTTCCAGCGTCTGGCATTGGCATATATGTTTGAAAGCAATGTGTATGACCCATCATTACCTGATTCCAATTCTAACAAACGCTTTGCCGCAAGCTCCCCAACTTCCACATTCGAATGTAACCGACAAGCACTAAGCAAGGCCACCCACACTACTGGGCTTGGTTCCATAGGCATTTCATCTATGAGTCTCATAGCTTCTCCTAACCGACCAGCGCGACCCCAGAGATCAACCATGCAAGCATAATGCTCTGGTCCAGGATCTACCCCAAATTCTTTCCTCATTCTATTGAAGAAATCAATACCTTGATCCACCATTCCCGAATGACTACAAGCATAAAGCAAAACAAGAAAGGTTATGCCATCAGGCACTAGAGACACTTTCCTCATCTCATCAAAAACCTGGACAGCATCTTCACCACGCCCATGCATGCCGTATCCAGTCATTAAAGACGTCCAAGAGACAGCATTTCTCTGTGGCATGTTGTCAAAAACAATCTGAGCGGTATCCACATCTCCACATTTGGAATACATGTCTATAAGACAATTAGCCACAAACAGCACTACAGAACCATAGCAATTGCGCAACACATAAGCATGAATTTGCCTTCCAAACCTCAATGCTGCCAAACGAGCACAAGCCACAAGGGCACATGATAAAGTGAAATCATTAGGCTTTATAGACTTGTAAAACATTTCCGAGAAAAGCTGTAGAGCATGATTGGCATCACCATGTTGGGCATACCCACCAATCATCACAGTCCAGGTAACCACGTCTCTATCTTTTGAAGATACTGAATCAAACATTTTTCTGGCCACCTCTGTGCTTTGGCATTTAGCATACATGTCAATTAGACCATTAATCACCTTCATATCATCATCCCCAGGATCAGGTCCATCTAAGCTGAGAATTAATTTGATAGCATAACAATGAGTTTCTTTCCCCTGAAGCAATGCCCCCACAGAGGCACAGGCTGAAAGTAAGGAGACGAGGGTGACCATATTCGGACGAGAACCACAGCTGCACATCTGCCTAAACACATCCAAAGCTTCACAACCCTGCCCTCCCTGCGCATACCCTGTGATAACAGCTGTCCAAGTCACAACATTTAGCTCAATGTCTTCCTCCCGCATCCTCTTAAACAAAGAAAGAGCATGTTCCAATCTGCCAGCTTGAGAATAGCCAGTGACCATGGCGTTCCAAGAAACAACATCTTTAAACACCATCCTCTGGAAAACCTTATCGGCCTCCTCCACCTCCCCACACTTGGCATACATATCCACCACAGCATTTCCCACAAAAACATCATCCATCAGCCCGCTTCTGATAGCAAACCCATGAACCTCTCTGCCATGCAGTGAGGCAGCCAGGGAAGCACAAGCAGGAAGTATGTTAACGAGACTAATCACGTCTGGGGACATCAAATTCACTCTAGTCATTTTACGAAACAATAAAAGTGAAGTCTTTGCATCGGAGGCCCACATATAAGCAGACACAATAGAATTCCAAGACACCACGTCCTGAATACCCCGGCGACACAAATCATCGAACATCTCGTGTGCGTGAGTGAGAGCGCCGCACTTGCCATACATGGAGACCAGCGCATTGCAAACGAACGTATTGGAGGCAAAGCCAGATTGTGCGACGGTAGCATGGAGAGAAGCACCAAGGGAGAAAAAGGGACAAGCTTTGAAGAGAAAAGGGAAGGTGTAGTGGTCAGGGGACCAACCCAGTGACTTCATCCGACGGAAGAGAGCAAAAACGTGATGAGGAGTTCCGAGATGAAGGGCGCGCCTTATGAGTTGGTTCCACCAGAAAACGGAAGATGGTGATGGGGGGAGGCGTTCTAGAAGCAAAATGGCGCTGGCAGTGGAATTGCAGGTCATGTATGCGCCGATGAGGTCTGTGACCAAATGGAGAAGGCCCTGCACGATGCTCTGCTGATGGCACAGTTTGGCCTGGGTTAAAGAATTGCATTGTTTCAAAATTGAAGGTGTGATTGTTGCAGTTGAAGTAGCAGTTGAAGAGAAGAGGTGAGTGTTGGTGAGTAGTGACAGCAACACCTTCTTGTTTAATGGAAAGCAGCACCGTCCAAGCATGCTAATGCTAACCTCCCTTACACCACCATCACCGCCGCCGCCGCCGCCGCCACCATCACCACCAGCTAATATTTAAATTTATTTTTGGTGAGTATCTTAAGAATCATGCAAACTTAATATCTATAATTACTAGAACTCTGATATGTTGCCAATCATTTTAAAACATACACTCACTTAACAATTTATTATAACAATAATAATTTATTATAATTGAGTTAAATAATTATATCTTTTTAATTATTTCACTACTTTATTGTTTTTCTAATTATTTCTTTCATTTTTATATTATTATATATTTTTAGCAATTTTATTTTAATATTTTCATAATTCTATTTTATTATATAATTAAATTTTAATTAATTAGTTTAGATTTAATTATATTTTTAATCTTAAAATTTAAGATAATTTGAAAATATTTATTTTAGTCTTTTAAAATTATAAAAATATAATTTAATTTCTAAATAAAAAATTTTAAAAAATAAATTAAAAATTTTAAAATTATGTTTAAATTTAATATTTAAAAACTAAAACTACATTTTATAGATTGAATATATTTTTAATTTGAAATATTAAAAGAGTTTTATTCTAAATTTTAAAAATTTAAAATATAATTAAAATTTTTTTATTTTAAAAATATGAAAATACGTATGTACTAATACTTGTTTTTGACTGATAAAAATAAAATTAATGTCTTTGTTACATGTTTTCATAAAAATTATACTTAAATTAAGATTAATCAAATCTTACAATTATAAACAAAATTACGTAACTTTAAGTTATCAATTCCACGTGTTTACAATAAGAACTTTTCATAATATTTTATAAGTAGTTGTTTCTATCAAGTTATAGTAAAATTATTTATCTCAAATTTTAATCTTTCACTATTATTTTATTTGTTACATTTTTTTTCATATATAAAAATATAATAAAAACATCTTTATTTGATTTCTAATTTTGTTATGTCTTAATGTTTGGAAAAGTTATTTATAAAAATAGATTCAATAAATATTTGGGATGCAATCAAGTTTTCATAAATTACTGTTGGAATAATCAATTAATACTTAATTCACAAACAAATAGATACATTTAGAAATATTTTTTGCATTACTTTACCCTTTTTATTTAATTATATAAAATGTTCTTATTTAAATATTTTTTTATTCCTTTTCCACCATCCAAAATTAATGATTGTATTTTATTTCAATTTAGATGCGATATTTTTTTTTTCACTTTTCTTTGGACAAAACCACACAATATTAACATTCATTGAAATGCATTTTAGTTGTTATAACTTTTAAAATCTTAATAATTATAATTAATACAAATATCAAACAATGAATTTCATCATCATATTATTAATATGATTTTTTATTTAGTCACAACAATTTATGTAAATAAATCTTAGAAGATATATCTAGTATGCTAATTAGAGATTTACTAAATTATTATAAATATGTTTACATAAGTTCAATTTTTATTAATAAAAAAATTAATATTATGATAATTTTTTTACAAAAATAAATTAAAGTTAACATATTAGACAAATTTGATTAGAGTTACAAAATATTATGATCTATTTAATAGAAAATAGAGAAATGTGTAGACAAGAATAAAAATAATTCGATTTTGTAATTTTTTTTTCTCTAGAATATGCTTTTATTCATTTTATTTTCCAATGGCAATGAATATTTTTGTTTATTGTTTTTTAAGATTTAAATATTATATTTCTCTATTATTTTCTTCTCCTTGTTTTCTAAATTAACTAAAAAAAATCACAATAATAAGGGTGAATTCAACTCTCCAGATTCAATTTTGAAGCTGTGCAACAGTGTCTGCTATGGGGTTTAGGGTTTACTTCAACGCTACATCCACAATCACTACCGTCACTGGCTCTTAGCGTCGTTCATTGCATTTCACTGCATTGCTAAGATGACATTGTCGATGAATCGAGATCAGACTTTGACATCTGATTCCACAAACCCCTGTTGCGACCACGTAATACCTCTTTCTTTCACTCATGTCTA